>OX344851.2:21008663-21016163 GCA_947037095.2 Nycteola revayana | reverse complement strand
TCGGGATCGCGGAATTGTGTGATCCTTCTAGGCGTACGGGCCGACGTGCGCAACGACGCGACGCGGTATCGTACACGCTCGTGTATCACCACATATAGCGTGCACAGACACCTTTTTCGATATTCGATTACGATGTACGATACGCGCGGTGTGTGTACGTACGCGTCGTGTGCTCACACACACAACACGACAAAACACGCACGCGCGCGCGCGCACAAACATAACACAATTGTTTGGATGATTTATTATCGTATACTGGTCACGCGGAGTGGCCGGTAACACGTTAATGATCCTTCCGCAGGTTCCCCTACGGAAACCTTGTTACGACTTTTACTTCCTCTAAATGATCAAGTTTGGTCAACTTCCCAGCAACGCCGACGGCCGTGAAGCCACCGCGTGTCGGTCCGAAGACCTCACTAAATCATTCAATCGGTAGTAGCGACGGGCGGTGTGTACAAAGGGCAGGGACGTAATCAACGCGAGCTTATGACTCGCGCTTACTAGGAATTCCTCGTTTATGGGGGATAATTGCAAACCCCAATCCCCAGCACGAAGGAGTTTCAGCGGGTTGCCCGGACCTCTAGGTCAGGGAGAACATGCTGATTCCTTCAGTGTAGCGCGCGTGCGGCCCAGGACATCTAAGGGCATCACAGACCTGTTATTGCTCAATCTCGTGCGGCTCGAAGCCGCCGGTCCCTCTAAGAAGAATTTTAATACGTCGCCAGTGAGTTGCGTGACAGAGCCACGCACACCTAAATGACGACGCCTATTTAGCAGGCTAGAGTCTCGTTCGTTACCGGAATTAACCAGACAAATCGCTCCACCAACTAAGAACGGCCATGCACCACCACCCACCGAATCAAGAAAGAGCTGTTAATCTGTCAATCCTTCCGGTGTCCGGGCCTGGTGAGATTTCCCGTGTTGAGTCAAATTAAGCCGCAGGCTCCACTCCTGGTGGTGCCCTTCCGTCAATTCCTTTAAGTTTCAGCTTTGCAACCATACTCCCCCCGGAGTCCAAAATCTTTGGTTTCCCGGAAGCTGCCCGCCGAGCCATTGTAGTAACGTCGGCGGATCGCTAGATGACATATTTACGGTTAGAACTAGGGCGGTATCTAATCGCCTTCGAACCTCTAACTTTCGTTCTTGATTGATGAAAACACCTTTGGCAAATGCTTTCGCTGATGTTCGTCTTGCGACGATCCAAGAATTTCACCTCTAACGTCGCAATACGAATGCCCCCAGTTATCCCTATTAATCATTACCTCGGAGTTCTGAAAACCAACAAAATAGAACCGAGATCATATTCTATTATTCCATGCACGAAATATTCAAGCAGCATTTTGAGCCCGCTTTGAGCACTCTAATTTGTTCAAAGTAAAATTGTCGGCCCACCTCGACACTCACTGAAGAGCACCGCGATAGGATTTTGATATTGAACCGGCGTATTACCGCCGGCTCACCGACGATATGCTCCGCAAACGTGTCAGTATCACCGCGGATGCGGTGCACCGACAGCGCGGCGCACAAATGCAACTACGAGCTTTTTAACCGCAACAATTTTAGTATACGCTATTGGAGCTGGAATTACCGCGGCTGCTGGCACCAGACTTGCCCTCCAATTGTTCCTCGTTAAAATATTTAAAGTGTACTCATTCCGATTACGAGGCCTCGTAAGAGTCCCGTATCGTTATTTTTCGTCACTACCTCCCCGTGCCGGGAGTGGGTAATTTGCGCGCCTGCTGCCTTCCTTGGATGTGGTAGCCGTTTCTCAGGCTCCCTCTCCGGAATCGAACCCTGATTCCCCGTTACCCGTGACAACCATGGTAGTCGCAGAAACTACCATCGAAAGTTGATAAGGCAGACATTTGAAAGATGCGTCGCCGGTACTGGACCATGCGATCGGCAAAAGTTATCCAGATTCATCAAAATTAACGACTTCGGACGCAAGGCCCTCCGTCGATTGGTTTTGATCTAATAAAAGCACTCATCCCATCACTGGTCAGAGTTCTGATTGCATGTATTAGCTCTAGAATTACCACAGTTATCCAAGTAACTGAGTAAGATCTAAGGAACCAAAACTGATATATTGAGCCATTCGCGGTATCGCCTTAATACGGCTTGCACTGAGACATGCATGGCTTAATCTTTGAGACAAGCATATAACTACTGGCAGGATCAACCAGGGAGCTTCGTAAATGATATAAAATATCACAGTCCCGCGTGCAGACGATACGAATAACGTCGTACACTAACGGGCGAGCTCTGTATTAGAGAGATTTTCTATTCACATTCAACGCAACGTTAAGCTCTTACACATAACGCGCGCTACGAATGAAATAATTTTAGGGCGTTGAAGCACGTGTCGTGTGATCTGCACCACACGACATAGCCAAACCCCTTAATTGAACGTTCATACCGAGACGTGTTCACAGATTATATATATTATTGTTTAACACATAAACGTAATCACATACACGATTCCGCCCGGTGTCTATAGAGCGCCTCACGCAAATTTTATTTTTGCAATATACCAACGACACGGTTACCGCACGACAGACTCCAAGTAACGCTTCCGAACGCCTTTTGAGTCGTCGCACGCCGATCGTTGTGTAATTTTTAATAGCAACCGTTCATGTTATTAACTGAAACGCACATAGTACGATCAGTCGGTACGCACAGTACAACAACAACAACTCTTCATCCAATCTTTCAACATGTGAACAAAATGTTGTGGTATTACAAGTTGTGGAGAGTTATTCCGTTGTGTTCTTGAGATTAATATTGTTGGAGCCGTAATACTCTGCGCCGCGATTATAAAAATTGAAGCACAAAAACACCACACCAACAACATGTAACAACACAATGGAACACCAACCACACACAACAACTTATAATATCACATCACTTTGCCAGACACGCTGAGACGACCGGAGTTGACTACTGAGGCATGCGCGCTGCGCGCGCTCCGTTCGCCGTCGGCCGTCTCGCCTGACAATAATGTTGAAAACGATATATGCGGCACAGCGCGTGTTGCACTCGTTCGTGTCAAATAGTGGTTTCGGTGTATTGTGATGATGTTTGTTGATATGTCGGTGTCTGTGGGGTGGTGAAATATGTGGGATCTTGCAAAGTTCATCCCCTATAGGGGGTGAAAGGGGGGTGAAAGGTCAATGAATTTTTTATAGTTTTAATAATGTATGTAGGTGGTATTAAATTTTTTCAAAATGCCTGGGGGTGAGGGGCCCTATTGGGTAGTGGGGGGAAGGGGGGAGGGGGGTGGGGGGTTGTGTGACTGAAAGCGGCCGGCGGTAGGGGTGGGGGCAGAACTAAAATTGATAGACGCGAGTAGGGCGGGAAGGGGGGAGGGGGGGGAGGGGGGGGAGGGGGCGGAGGGGGGGGTAGTTTTGGTTGGGGTGTCTTTTTTTTTTTTCATTTCGCATTCACTTATTGGATCGACACACGACACACCAGCTAGCTACACAGAGTTCGTTTTAGGAGGTTTTAGGTTTAGGTAAGGTTTTTTTTTTTAACCCCCAATAACCTTTTGCGCCTCTCATGTGAAATGCGCGCAATTATTATATTAATAACCTAACCGACACGGTGGCGGTAACACAATGTTGACATCACCTACCTAAACGAGACGTAAGAACAAATTATACTTCAACTTCAATTTTATTAAACCCACCCGATATCTGTTGTGCACCGTTGCGTGTGAATTGCGCGTTTCGTTGAGAGTTCGTGTATTGAATTGATGCGCCAGCGCGCGCGGCGCGCGACGGAGTCTTAGAGATCGTGCATTGAATGTAAACGCGCATTATTATACACCATTGGTTTGGGTTTAGGTTTAGGTAATTATTTTTTTTTGTAACCCCCAATAACCTCTCATATAAAATACGCACAATTATTATATTAAACACAAACACAATGTTGAACCTCAACTCCATTGGTTTAGGTTTAGGTTATTTTTTTTTTTTTTTTTCAACCACCCCAACACCGTTTTGTTCCGATAATAGGTATTGTTTATAATATAATTATCACACTCGACGACCTAACCTAACCGACACGGTGGCTATAACACAATGGTGACATCACCTACCTAAACAACGAATGTTGTTACAAAACCAACCAAATAAAAACAAAAAGAATCGTTGAACTCAACTCCATTTGTTTTAGATTCGGGTTATTATTATTAATTTAATTTAATTGTGCACCGTTGCGTGTGAATTGCGCGCGTTTCGTGTAGAGTTCGTGTATTGAATGAATGCGCCAGCAGCGCAAGCGCGCGGCGGCGCGCGTCTCCTGGAGAGTTCGTGTATTGAATGAATCAATACACGAACTCTGCATATGTTTAGAGTTCGTGTATTGAATGTAAACGCGCATTATTATACACCATTGGTTTAGGTTTAGGTTATTATTTTTTTTTTTTTTTCGACCACCCCAACACCGTTTTGTTCCGGTAATAGGTATTGTTTATAATATGATTATCACACTCGACGACCTAACCTAACCGACCCGGTGGCTATAACACAATGGTAACGTCACCTACCTAAACAACGAATGTTGTTACAAAACCAACCAAATAAAAACAAAAAGAATCGTTGAACTCAACTCCATTTGTTTTAGATTCGGGTTATTATTATTAATTTAATTTAATTGTGCACCGTTGCGTGTGAATTGCGCGCGTTTCGTGTAGAGTTCGTGTATTGAATGAATGCGCCAGCAGCGCAAGCGCGCGGCGGCGCGCGTCTCCTGGAGAGTTCGCGTATTGAATGAATCAATACACGAACTCTGCATATGTTTAGAGTTCGTGTATTGAATGTAAACGCGCATTATTATACACCATTGGTTTAGGTTTAGGTTATTCTTTTTTTTTTTTTTCAACCACCCCTACACCGTTTTGTTCCGGTAATAGGTCATGTTTATAATATAATTATCACACTCGACGACCTAACCTAACCGACACGGTGGCTATAACACAATGGTAACATCACCTACCTAAACAACGAATGTTGTTACAAAACCAACCAAATAAAAACAAAAAGAATCGTTGAACTCAACTCCATTTGTTTTAGATTCGGGTTATTATTATTAATTTAATTTAAAATTGTGCACCGTTGCGTGTGAATTGCGCGCGTTTCGTGTAGAGTTCGTGTATTGAATGAATGCGCCAGCAGCGCAAGAGCGCGCGGCGCGCGTCTCCTGGAGAAAATGAATCAATACACGAACTCTGTAAATGTTTAGAGTTCGTGTATTGAATTCATGCGCCAGCTGCGCTCGCGCGCGCGGCGCGCGAGCGCACGTCTACGTCGCACGCGACGAAGTCGTGTGAAGTCGTTCGTAATAATTCTTTCATTTAAATACGCGGGTTTAAGCTAAAATTTAGAGTTCGTGTATTGAAAATGGACATGGCACAAAAATGCAAAGTTTAGAGTTCGTGTATTGAAAAAATTATAAAAGAAAAAAAAAGACATACAAGCGCATTGCTTGTATGTCTAATGCTTCGGCGAGTGTATATATTGTGTGTGCATTAAAAACGCACACTATACACACACACACGCACGAAACACAACATCATCGTCCTCGGACGAATCACCTGGCGTAGGGCTGAGTCTCAACAGATCGCAGCACGACGCTGCTCTACCGAGCACAACACCCCGCCAGGAACGGAAGTCGTCTACAGACTATTCCGAGCCCCGACATCGAACTGAGGTAAATTCGGACCTTCGGAGCCGTGACGCACGCGTTAAGCGGACAGCATCGATCTCCGCGATCCAAATGGGCTTCGACGTCGCACCTCACGTGGTGAAGCGCGACTAGTAAAGTCACATTGTTTAGAGCCTCCCGACTCTCGGGGCTCCACAGTGAGCATATCCTTGCCGGATTCGGCTAGGCTGGCTTCGGCCTTAGAGGCGTTCAGGCATAATCCCGCGGATGGTAGCTTCGCACCACCGGCCGCTCGGCCGAGTGCATGAACCAAATGTCCGAAACTGCGGTTCCTCTCGTACTGAGCAGTATTACTATCGCAACGACAAGCCATCAGTAGGGTAAAACTAACCTGTCTCACGACGGTCTAAACCCAGCTCACGTTCCCTTTTGATGGGTGAACAATCCAACGCTTGGCGAATTTTGCTTCGCAATGATAGGAAGAGCCGACATCGAAGGATCAAAAAGCAACGTCGCTATGAACGCTTGGCTGCCACAAGCCAGTTATCCCTGTGGTAACTTTTCTGGCACCTCTTGCTAAAAACTCTTTATACTAAAGGATCGATAGGCCGTGCTTTCGCAGTCCCTATGCGTACTGAACATCTGGATCAAGCCAGCTTTTGCCCTTTTGCTCCACGCGAGGTTTCTGTCCTCGCTGAGCTGGCCTTAGGACACCTGCGTTATTCTTTGACAGATGTACCGCCCCAGTCAAACTACCCGCCTGGCAGTGTCCTCGAACCGGATCACGCGGGAGTTGTACGGCGACGAGCGTTGCCGCCACGTCGCCACTCTGCACGCTTGGAACGAAACACCGTGCGCCCGCCGATATTATCGACCGCGCACCGCTTCCGCCCAACCGAGTAAGTAATGAAACAATGAAAGTAGTGGTTTTTCAGCGACGATCGCGAACGATCTCCCACTTATGCTACACCTCTCATGTCTCCTTACAATGCCAGACTAGAGTCAAGCTCAACAGGGTCTTCTTTCCCCGCTGATTCTCCCAAGCCCGTTCCCTTGGCTGTGGTTTCGCTAGATAGTAGATAGGGACACGTTTACCCTCCACCTTCCCATGCTCCCACCAACCTTCCGGTTATATGGAGCGAATCACGGGAGATACGCGCGCTACTTGCTCTCGGCTCTTTCACGCGCGCACTTTCTTGACTCCCTACAGTTTATTTTTACGTGTCAGCTTCCCACTCTCCCCATTCTGGGGCTGAATCTATCTACGCGTCCCATCTTGGGATATACGCACACACGACGAACTCGCTGCCAGCCCTGCCGCGTCGACTTCTGCAGCCCAGTCTGCGTCTCCACAGCGTTCTTCGCGCTCCATCGCGCTCCTCATGCTCCACCACTTGTGCGCGAAGTCCCGGAGCTGCCGGAAATTTCCCTCCGAAGCCACCAGGTCCCTGTAGTAAACCGGTCCTTCCTCGACAGGCACAATCCCATCCATCATCTTCCATCTTATCTCCTCATACAAGGGGCATCTCCACAAAACGTGGTCCAGGCATTCCTCTTCTTCGCCGCAGTAGCATTCACTCGTCTCGCATAGCGTCATCTCATGCAGTCTCTTTCTAAAACATCCATGCCCTGTGAGGATCTGTGAAACTTGGTAGTCCGGCTCAACCCAAGTCGCCTTGAGTCGAGCCGCCACGTCCGGAAAGAATCGATAGAGCTCCCTACCCTTATCCGCTCCCTCCCATCTCTGTTGCCACTCGGCAACAGTCTCCTCCGAAATTTTGAGTCTCTCCATCTTCAGTTCTTCACCATTAAAGTGGCGAACATCGTCCACCCTAC
>OX344851.2:20981163-21006163 GCA_947037095.2 Nycteola revayana | reverse complement strand
CCGTCACGGTCCCCCGACCTAAGTCGAGGGGCTCCCGGACGGCGCTTAGACCGACATCGAACGGGTCGCGATGTATTTACTAAGAGAGAAGTGCACGCCGTCAACGGACGTCGACGGACGCGACCCGTGCCTGCCGATCGAAACCGACGACATCGAGGCGCGCGTCCGTACGCCGCTGAATGACGATGAATCTCTCCGTTCGTTCATTCGAGTTTCGCAGGTTTACCCCTGAACGGTTTCACGTACTCTTTAACTCTCTCTTCAAAGTTCTTTTCAACTTTCCCTCACGGTACTTGTTCGCTATCGGTCTCGCGGTAATATTTAGCCTTAGATGGAGTTTACCACCCACTTAGGGCTGCACTCTCAAGCAACCCGACTCTAAGGAGAGTCCCTCTCGCCGCGCTCCTCCGTCGCTACGGGCCTGGCACCCTCTACGGGAAAACGGCCCCGTTCAAGACGAACTTGGACAGGAGTGAACGCGACGAGAAAGCGGAACCTCCCGAACACCACATCTCCCGTCGCCTAAAAAGCGACGGGATTCAGTGCTGGGCTTCATTCCTGTTCGCTCGCCGCTACTAAGGAAATCCTGGTTAGTTTCTTTTCCTCCGCTTACTAATATGCTTAAATTCGGCGGGTGATCCTCCCTGATCTGAGGCCAACGATAAAAATTCGAGGCAGACACGATATCCGTCAGCGTTGTCGACGACGCGATCGTGCGCGTGTGCGTGCTTACAGCACGCCCACAACACAACGACAACGGCGTCGACGCGCTCTTCGGACGTCGAGTCCGCCTACTTATTTAGTTACGTATATATAATCATGTCTCTTTTACATGTGTGGCACACAAAGTGTGAGATCGCTTTCGTCGCACGTACAACATACCTCAAAATCGAAGAGTCGCACGACACGAGATCGCGCACACATCAATGCACACACAAGCAATATGCGTTAACACATTGAAGACAATCATAATATATACATGTTTTTGTCATATTTAAACGGACTGACGGTCGTGCGTGTGAACACACGATCGCAGAGCCGTCATATGCGTTCGCACGCAATGTGGCATTTGTATTTTATACAGCCGGCCCTCAGACAGGAGTGGTCCTGGATGTGTCTCCACGGACCGCAATGTGCGTTCGAAATGTCGATGTTCAAATGTGTCCTGCAGTTCACACTATGACGCGCAGTTAACTGCGTTCTTCATCGACCCGCGAGCCAAGTGATCCACCGTCCAGGGTAATAGTTTTATCTCGTTAAAGATAAACACCATCACCTCAGTGTATGGTTTAAATGTTACAATAAAATATGTGTTAAATTGTTTTGTTGGGGGGGTTTCACGCTACAGAGCCCGCCCCACCGCGCGCGCACACGACTCGCGTCGTCGCTGCGTGTCACACACAGCAATGAACGCATATAGTCATTGTACGACATGGAGGGGCTCAAGCGTACGCGACTCGATCGAATGTCTCGTTTGGTGTCCAATAGTATATTGCAACTATGTACAACCACACGATGACAATCAATGCGGGAAGCGTGTTAAAACGTTCGATTGACGAACGCGTCGTAGACGCACATCATAACGGCTCGAGCGCTCGGGATCGCGGAATTGTGTGATCCTTCTAGGCGTACGGGCCGACGTGCGCAACGACGCGACGCGGTATCGTACACGCTCGTGTATCACCACATATAGCGTGCACAGACACCTTTTTCGATATTCGATTACGATGTACGATACGCGCGGTGTGTGTACGTACGCGTCGTGTGCTCACACACACAACACGACAAAACACGCACGCGCGCGCGCGCACAAACATAACACAATTGTTTGGATGATTTATTATCGTATACTGGTCACGCGGAGTGGCCGGTAACACGTTAATGATCCTTCCGCAGGTTCCCCTACGGAAACCTTGTTACGACTTTTACTTCCTCTAAATGATCAAGTTTGGTCAACTTCCCAGCAACGCCGACGGCCGTGAAGCCACCGCGTGTCGGTCCGAAGACCTCACTAAATCATTCAATCGGTAGTAGCGACGGGCGGTGTGTACAAAGGGCAGGGACGTAATCAACGCGAGCTTATGACTCGCGCTTACTAGGAATTCCTCGTTTATGGGGGATAATTGCAAACCCCAATCCCCAGCACGAAGGAGTTTCAGCGGGTTGCCCGGACCTCTAGGTCAGGGAGAACATGCTGATTCCTTCAGTGTAGCGCGCGTGCGGCCCAGGACATCTAAGGGCATCACAGACCTGTTATTGCTCAATCTCGTGCGGCTCGAAGCCGCCGGTCCCTCTAAGAAGAATTTTAATACGTCGCCAGTGAGTTGCGTGACAGAGCCACGCACACCTAAATGACGACGCCTATTTAGCAGGCTAGAGTCTCGTTCGTTACCGGAATTAACCAGACAAATCGCTCCACCAACTAAGAACGGCCATGCACCACCACCCACCGAATCAAGAAAGAGCTGTTAATCTGTCAATCCTTCCGGTGTCCGGGCCTGGTGAGATTTCCCGTGTTGAGTCAAATTAAGCCGCAGGCTCCACTCCTGGTGGTGCCCTTCCGTCAATTCCTTTAAGTTTCAGCTTTGCAACCATACTCCCCCCGGAGTCCAAAATCTTTGGTTTCCCGGAAGCTGCCCGCCGAGCCATTGTAGTAACGTCGGCGGATCGCTAGATGACATATTTACGGTTAGAACTAGGGCGGTATCTAATCGCCTTCGAACCTCTAACTTTCGTTCTTGATTGATGAAAACACCTTTGGCAAATGCTTTCGCTGATGTTCGTCTTGCGACGATCCAAGAATTTCACCTCTAACGTCGCAATACGAATGCCCCCAGTTATCCCTATTAATCATTACCTCGGAGTTCTGAAAACCAACAAAATAGAACCGAGATCATATTCTATTATTCCATGCACGAAATATTCAAGCAGCATTTTGAGCCCGCTTTGAGCACTCTAATTTGTTCAAAGTAAAATTGTCGGCCCACCTCGACACTCACTGAAGAGCACCGCGATAGGATTTTGATATTGAACCGGCGTATTACCGCCGGCTCACCGACGATATGCTCCGCAAACGTGTCAGTATCACCGCGGATGCGGTGCACCGACAGCGCGGCGCACAAATGCAACTACGAGCTTTTTAACCGCAACAATTTTAGTATACGCTATTGGAGCTGGAATTACCGCGGCTGCTGGCACCAGACTTGCCCTCCAATTGTTCCTCGTTAAAATATTTAAAGTGTACTCATTCCGATTACGAGGCCTCGTAAGAGTCCCGTATCGTTATTTTTCGTCACTACCTCCCCGTGCCGGGAGTGGGTAATTTGCGCGCCTGCTGCCTTCCTTGGATGTGGTAGCCGTTTCTCAGGCTCCCTCTCCGGAATCGAACCCTGATTCCCCGTTACCCGTGACAACCATGGTAGTCGCAGAAACTACCATCGAAAGTTGATAAGGCAGACATTTGAAAGATGCGTCGCCGGTACTGGACCATGCGATCGGCAAAAGTTATCCAGATTCATCAAAATTAACGACTTCGGACGCAAGGCCCTCCGTCGATTGGTTTTGATCTAATAAAAGCACTCATCCCATCACTGGTCAGAGTTCTGATTGCATGTATTAGCTCTAGAATTACCACAGTTATCCAAGTAACTGAGTAAGATCTAAGGAACCAAAACTGATATATTGAGCCATTCGCGGTATCGCCTTAATACGGCTTGCACTGAGACATGCATGGCTTAATCTTTGAGACAAGCATATAACTACTGGCAGGATCAACCAGGGAGCTTCGTAAATGATATAAAATATCACAGTCCCGCGTGCAGACGATACGAATAACGTCGTACACTAACGGGCGAGCTCTGTATTAGAGAGATTTTCTATTCACATTCAACGCAACGTTAAGCTCTTACACATAACGCGCGCTACGAATGAAATAATTTTAGGGCGTTGAAGCACGTGTCGTGTGATCTGCACCACACGACATAGCCAAACCCCTTAATTGAACGTTCATACCGAGACGTGTTCACAGATTATATATATTATTGTTTAACACATAAACGTAATCACATACACGATTCCGCCCGGTGTCTATAGAGCGCCTCACGCAAATTTTATTTTTGCAATATACCAACGACACGGTTACCGCACGACAGACTCCAAGTAACGCTTCCGAACGCCTTTTGAGTCGTCGCACGCCGATCGTTGTGTAATTTTTAATAGCAACCGTTCATGTTATTAACTGAAACGCACATAGTACGATCAGTCGGTACGCACAGTACAACAACAACAACTCTTCATCCAATCTTTCAACATGTGAACAAAATGTTGTGGTATTACAAGTTGTGGAGAGTTATTCCGTTGTGTTCTTGAGATTAATATTGTTGGAGCCGTAATACTCTGCGCCGCGATTATAAAAATTGAAGCACAAAAACACCACACCAACAACATGTAACAACACAATGGAACACCAACCACACACAACAACTTATAATATCACATCACTTTGCCAGACACGCTGAGACGACCGGAGTTGACTACTGAGGCATGCGCGCTGCGCGCGCTCCGTTCGCCGTCGGCCGTCTCGCCTGACAATAATGTTGAAAACGATATATGCGGCACAGCGCGTGTTGCACTCGTTCGTGTCAAATAGTGGTTTCGGTGTATTGTGATGATGTTTGTTGATATGTCGGTGTCTGTGGGGTGGTGAAATATGTGGGATCTTGCAAAGTTCATCCCCTATAGGGGGTGAAAGGGGGGTGAAAGGTCAATGAATTTTTTATAGTTTTAATAATGTATGTAGGTGGTATTAAATTTTTTCAAAATGCCTGGGGGTGAGGGGCCCTATTGGGTAGTGGGGGGAAGGGGGGAGGGGGGTGGGGGGTTGTGTGACTGAAAGCGGCCGGCGGTAGGGGTGGGGGCAGAACTAAAATTGATAGACGCGAGTAGGGCGGGAAGGGGGGAGGGGGGGGAGGGGGCGGAGGGGGGGGTAGTTTTGGTTGGGGTGTCTTTTTTTTTTTTCATTTCGCATTCACTTATTGGATCGACACACGACACACCAGCTAGCTACACAGAGTTCGTTTTAGGAGGTTTTAGGTTTAGGTAAGGTTTTTTTTTTTAACCCCCAATAACCTTTTGCGCCTCTCATGTGAAATGCGCGCAATTATTATATTAATAACCTAACCGACACGGTGGCGGTAACACAATGTTGACATCACCTACCTAAACGAGACGTAAGAACAAATTATACTTCAACTTCAATTTTATTAAACCCACCCGATATCTGTTGTGCACCGTTGCGTGTGAATTGCGCGTTTCGTTGAGAGTTCGTGTATTGAATTGATGCGCCAGCGCGCGCGGCGCGCGACGGAGTCTTAGAGATCGTGCATTGAATGTAAACGCGCATTATTATACACCATTGGTTTGGGTTTAGGTTTAGGTAATTATTTTTTTTTGTAACCCCCAATAACCTCTCATATAAAATACGCACAATTATTATATTAAACACAAACACAATGTTGAACCTCAACTCCATTGGTTTAGGTTTAGGTTATTTTTTTTTTTTTTTTTCAACCACCCCAACACCGTTTTGTTCCGATAATAGGTATTGTTTATAATATAATTATCACACTCGACGACCTAACCTAACCGACACGGTGGCTATAACACAATGGTGACATCACCTACCTAAACAACGAATGTTGTTACAAAACCAACCAAATAAAAACAAAAAGAATCGTTGAACTCAACTCCATTTGTTTTAGATTCGGGTTATTATTATTAATTTAATTTAATTGTGCACCGTTGCGTGTGAATTGCGCGCGTTTCGTGTAGAGTTCGTGTATTGAATGAATGCGCCAGCAGCGCAAGCGCGCGGCGGCGCGCGTCTCCTGGAGAGTTCGTGTATTGAATGAATCAATACACGAACTCTGCATATGTTTAGAGTTCGTGTATTGAATGTAAACGCGCATTATTATACACCATTGGTTTAGGTTTAGGTTATTATTTTTTTTTTTTTTTCGACCACCCCAACACCGTTTTGTTCCGGTAATAGGTATTGTTTATAATATGATTATCACACTCGACGACCTAACCTAACCGACCCGGTGGCTATAACACAATGGTAACGTCACCTACCTAAACAACGAATGTTGTTACAAAACCAACCAAATAAAAACAAAAAGAATCGTTGAACTCAACTCCATTTGTTTTAGATTCGGGTTATTATTATTAATTTAATTTAATTGTGCACCGTTGCGTGTGAATTGCGCGCGTTTCGTGTAGAGTTCGTGTATTGAATGAATGCGCCAGCAGCGCAAGCGCGCGGCGGCGCGCGTCTCCTGGAGAGTTCGCGTATTGAATGAATCAATACACGAACTCTGCATATGTTTAGAGTTCGTGTATTGAATGTAAACGCGCATTATTATACACCATTGGTTTAGGTTTAGGTTATTATTTTTTTTTTTTTTCAACCACCCCTACACCGTTTTGTTCCGGTAATAGGTCATGTTTATAATATAATTATCACACTCGACGACCTAACCTAACCGACACGGTGGCTATAACACAATGGTAACATCACCTACCTAAACAACGAATGTTGTTACAAAACCAACCAAATAAAAACAAAAAGAATCGTTGAACTCAACTCCATTTGTTTTAGATTCGGGTTATTATTATTAATTTAATTTAAAATTGTGCACCGTTGCGTGTGAATTGCGCGCGTTTCGTGTAGAGTTCGTGTATTGAATGAATGCGCCAGCAGCGCAAGAGCGCGCGGCGCGCGTCTCCTGGAGAAAATGAATCAATACACGAACTCTGTAAATGTTTAGAGTTCGTGTATTGAATTCATGCGCCAGCTGCGCTCGCGCGCGCGGCGCGCGAGCGCACGTCTACGTCGCACGCGACGAAGTCGTGTGAAGTCGTTCGTAATAATTCTTTCATTTAAATACGCGGGTTTAAGCTAAAATTTAGAGTTCGTGTATTGAAAATGGACATGGCACAAAAATGCAAAGTTTAGAGTTCGTGTATTGAAAAAATTATAAAAGAAAAAAAAAGACATACAAGCGCATTGCTTGTATGTCTAATGCTTCGGCGAGTGTATATATTGTGTGTGCATTAAAAACGCACACTATACACACACACACGCACGAAACACAACATCATCGTCCTCGGACGAATCACCTGGCGTAGGGCTGAGTCTCAACAGATCGCAGCACGACGCTGCTCTACCGAGCACAACACCCCGCCAGGAACGGAAGTCGTCTACAGACTATTCCGAGCCCCGACATCGAACTGAGGTAAATTCGGACCTTCGGAGCCGTGACGCACGCGTTAAGCGGACAGCATCGATCTCCGCGATCCAAATGGGCTTCGACGTCGCACCTCACGTGGTGAAGCGCGACTAGTAAAGTCACATTGTTTAGAGCCTCCCGACTCTCGGGGCTCCACAGTGAGCATATCCTTGCCGGATTCGGCTAGGCTGGCTTCGGCCTTAGAGGCGTTCAGGCATAATCCCGCGGATGGTAGCTTCGCACCACCGGCCGCTCGGCCGAGTGCATGAACCAAATGTCCGAAACTGCGGTTCCTCTCGTACTGAGCAGTATTACTATCGCAACGACAAGCCATCAGTAGGGTAAAACTAACCTGTCTCACGACGGTCTAAACCCAGCTCACGTTCCCTTTTGATGGGTGAACAATCCAACGCTTGGCGAATTTTGCTTCGCAATGATAGGAAGAGCCGACATCGAAGGATCAAAAAGCAACGTCGCTATGAACGCTTGGCTGCCACAAGCCAGTTATCCCTGTGGTAACTTTTCTGGCACCTCTTGCTAAAAACTCTTTATACTAAAGGATCGATAGGCCGTGCTTTCGCAGTCCCTATGCGTACTGAACATCTGGATCAAGCCAGCTTTTGCCCTTTTGCTCCACGCGAGGTTTCTGTCCTCGCTGAGCTGGCCTTAGGACACCTGCGTTATTCTTTGACAGATGTACCGCCCCAGTCAAACTACCCGCCTGGCAGTGTCCTCGAACCGGATCACGCGGGAGTTGTACGGCGACGAGCGTTGCCGCCACGTCGCCACTCTGCACGCTTGGAACGAAACACCGTGCGCCCGCCGATATTATCGACCGCGCACCGCTTCCGCCCAACCGAGTAAGTAATGAAACAATGAAAGTAGTGGTTTTTCAGCGACGATCGCGAACGATCTCCCACTTATGCTACACCTCTCATGTCTCCTTACAATGCCAGACTAGAGTCAAGCTCAACAGGGTCTTCTTTCCCCGCTGATTCTCCCAAGCCCGTTCCCTTGGCTGTGGTTTCGCTAGATAGTAGATAGGGACATTTCCCACCACCTTCCCATGGTCCCTCCAACCATCTTGGTTATATGGACCGAATCACGGGAGATGCGCGCGCTACTTGCTCTCGGCTCTTTCACGCGCGCACGTTCTTGACTCCCTACAGTTGTCGTATGTCCCAAGCCTTCTCCCCGTTCTGGGGCGGCACTACTTTCTCCGCGTCCCGTCTTGGGTTTGACGCATACATGAACGCGACTTCGTCACCCGCCCAGGTCGTCACCGCCTAATTCTGCCGTTCTGATCGTTCTAGTTCGCTCCTTAATTGGTTTCTCCGCCTCGCGAACGTTCGGAGTAACCGAAAGTTCCCCTCTGAGCTAACCAGGTCCCCGTAGTAGACGGGGCCCTCATCCGGTCGCGTCATACCGAGAAGCATATCACCGCGCGCGTCGTCGTAGAGTGGACACCTCCACAACACGTGGTCCACGTCTTCATCTTCTTCGCCACAGTAGCACACACTGGTGTCGCACAGCCTCATGTCGTGCAGCCTTTTCTTAAAACCCCCATGCCCGGTGAGGATCTGTGAGACTTCATAGTCCGGCTCGACCCAAGTTGCCCTGAGTCTCGCTGCCACGTCGGGGAAAAATCGACGGAGCTCCCTACCCTTCGCCTCCTCTTCCCATCGCAGTTGCCACATGGCAACAGTCTCCTCGGTAATTTGTTTCCTAGCGTTGTTCAGCTCCTTCCTTGGCAGGTGTCTAGCATCGTCGATCCTCCCAGCGCGCATTACCTCGAGGTCGGCAGGAAGAACTCCCGCAAGGACCTGAAGGGCCACCGTGCTGCAACTCCGGTATGCTTTGGTCAGCAAGATCATTGCCGGCCGTTGCGCCTTAAACAACGCGGACCTCACCATATGAGTAGTCACACGCCTCCACCAGCATCCCGCCGCGTAGGTGATCGTTGCGGTGAAAGTGCCTTGGTACAGTACCTTGAGGGCCCTGTACCTCAGTCCCCAGGATGCCGCGGAGACGCGGGACATCTTGCCGAATCCCGCTGCAGCACGCTCGCCTATATCCCGAGCGTGCTCCCGGAAGCTGAGACTCACATCGATTGTAACACCCAGAACTCTGGCTGACTGTACGCTCTTGACTGATATCCCATCGAGCCTTATAGTGGGCGGCCGTTTGGCTAGTCCCCCCTTCAAGGTCATGGAGTGCGACTTTGAAGGAGAGAACCCAAGCCTGTTTCTCTTACCCCACTGGCTGATTAACGCCATGGCGCATGAGGCGGAAGCCTCGATGCCGGCTCGAGAGTCAGACTCGATGAGGATCGTTACATCATCCGCGTATGCCACCAGTGATACTCCGTCTGGGTACGGCAACCGAAGCAAGTCGTCCAGGAGGATGTTCCAGAGAGCGGGCCCCAACACAGAACCCTGCGGGCAACCCATGGTCGAGGCTTTCCACACGACCCCGCTTCCGACGAAGAGTCCAACCCGTCTGCCTGCAAAGTAGGACGCAAGCATCCTATAGACGTTCGGGGGACAGCCCCCTCCCTTCGCCTTCAGCAGGATCATGGGCCACCACGCGTTGTCGAAGGCGCCCGATATGTCCAGTAAGACGGCCTGGACGTATCGAGCACGGCTCTCGCTGACTGTCCGCATGACCGAATGCAAGGCTGTTAATGTAGACTGACCTCGAGAGAACCCATGCTGGTTTTCGGAGACGCAGCGCAGGATGGTGGGTGCGCATTTGAGCATGACCCGCTCAAGAATCTTGCCAAACACCGATAGTAGCGTGATAGGGCGATACGCTTTAGGATCGGTGAGAGGCTTATCGTTGCCCTTTGGGAGCACAATAAGTCTACCGTCCTTCCACGTATCAGGAAATGTGCCCGCCTCAACGCACAGGCCGAAAACACGCGTCAGCTCGGAGCCAGCTGCTTGCCACACATGTTTTATCATGCGGGCCGTAACTCCGTCGATCCCCGGTGCCGTGTTAGGAAGGTCCTTAACTACGTTCCACAGAGCCTCACGCGATGGAGGAAGCGCATCTGGACCCGATGGTGTACATGCCGCGGCCAGTCGTACCTGGCGATGGTAGGGCGTGTCCCCGGTGGGATCGTCGTCGGGACAAAGCGCGGCCATGAGTCCACGCATGGCTGTACCCACGTTGTCCGCGTAACCTTCCGCGAGTTTCGTGCCGTTGATGACGTTAGGGGGCGGGCGAAAGCGGCCACTTGCGGCCCTGTAGGCTATGCCCCATGGGTCAATGTTGCCCGATTCCGCGAGGCGGTGGAACGAATCCATCTGCGCTTTCTCCATCGCAGCCCTATACGCTGCCCGCGCTCTATTGGCGACCTCCTTGGCGGCCTCCATGCGTTTCCCACCCGTAGTTTTTGAGTCCTGGTGGGCCTTTCTAAGCTTGTTATATTCCTTGCGGAGACCCTCTAGTGATGCCGACCACCATTCGTATCCCCTACCCCCCTTTTTATTTCCCTTGACTACCCCCAGGCACTCCGAGGCCGTGCGCAACACCATTCGTGTGAATTTGCGGGCCACTGTGGCTGCAGATTCCCGGAAGTCGATGCGACCTGCTCTCTCGGTAATCAGCTCCCGGAATCTTTCCCAATCCGCGTCGCGGTCCCGGAACCTCATTGGGGCGCATTCCGGTGTCTCCACGTCCGAGGTGGGCTGTCTTGATCCGGCAGTGGAGAAGGTGATTAGGCGGTGATCGCTACTGCTAGCCGCCACGTGCACCCGCCATTCTGTGACTGCCACCCCTCTTGTGCTTGCCGTCACGTCGATATTCGATTCACCGTTGGGCGAACTGAAGGTGAAGGGCTGCCCAGGCTGGTTATGTACTAGGAGGTCTCTGGCTAGTATGAGGCCCTCCATCTCTTCTCTCTTCCTGGCGACCTCGAAGCCTCTGCCCGTAAAGTGCCTTGGCAGACTGTGCCACAACGGTGAGTGCGCGTTGGTGTCAGCGCCTACTAGGACTCTATGTCCCTTCAGGACATCGAGGACACCATTCAGGTGCTCAATATGCCCCGAGATGTCGTCGGAGTATTGAAAGTAGGCGCTGACGACGTATAGTGGGGCGCCTTGGGGGGGGGCAAGATGGCAGACGACGCAGTGTGTGGTGCACAGATGTTGCAGAACTGCGCATGCGATGTCTTCGCCTGCTAGGTACACTGCCGCTTTTGGGGTGGGTCCGTAGCTCAGCAGCTTCGTGGCCTCGGTGGGCCTGCAGGAGTTGTACGGTTCTTGTACCAGAGCCACTGCCAGTTGGTACTCTTTGCAGAGTGCTGGCAGTTCTTGCGTGGCTAGTGCGGACCCCTGCAGGTTAAGTTGACCGAACCTAATCATATTTGGTGCTGGCTACAGCGCGTTCTTCGGCGTGTACCCTAGCAGGACAGTCCCTGGCGAATGTCTTGTGCCCCGCAGCGTCCTTTCTTCCGAAGCGCTTGCACGTGGCGCAGCATTCTGCCTCCGCGGTGCACTCCCTGTGCCGGTGCCCTTCTGCTCCGCATCTGCTGCATGTGGCGGCTTCCTGCTTACAGTACTTGGCTGGGTGCCCGTACTGTTGGCACCTGTGGCAAATGGTGATGTCGACGTGATCGCATACCTCTGCGACGTCCCAGCCGATGTATACCTTCTCTTTGGCAACTAGGTACTGCCGTAGATCCGGTGACAGGCGCAGGCCAACGGTGCAGCGTTTAGCGTTTGGGCGCGCGTGGCGGAACACCGTGCTCAGCTCTTCGCTCGTTGTCCCGTCAGCCCATTTGGTGTCCGCTAGATTTTGTTCCACAATCTGCTTCTTTAGGTCCTCTTTGGTGACCTCCAGCGGGACACCTCGTAGGGTGATGATAGGCTGGCGGTCCTTCGGGTCCGTTGCTCGCAGGGTCGGAGGCGCCGCTTCTCTAATGGCCTGCGCCGCTGCTGCCGATGTTGTTCGGACTATGACTCCGGCATTCCCCACTTTTCTTACACTGGCTATTTGAAGGCCTAGTTGCGCTGGGTTCATCGCTGAGCGAAGCACCCGTTTCGTCTCCTCCGCGGTACGAATTTCGTCGACCTTATCGTCGGCTGGGTAAAAAGCCACTGCTGGACCTGAGCGGGTCGGGATCCTCATTGGCGCGTTATGCTTCCCCAATCTCAGCGCATTGCTGTAATTACAGCCGATGATCGCCTCGGCCGCTGGTGCCTCGCGCGGCGCGCCACTAGAGGCGGCCTTTAGCTCTGCAGTAAGGGCCCTCTGTTCTGCCTCAGCCAAGCGAGCGAGCAGGTGCGTCACAATGGAACCCAGCCTCTCGGTGTGGCCCCCAATTTGCGCGATCTCCTCCTTGTTTAGCTTAGACGTCCGTGATCGCACCGCGTCCATTACGCCCTTCGTTGCCGTGGTGGCTATCCCCGCTAGCATCCTTGGTGAGCAATCCGTTAGTTCGTCATCAGGCTGTACCGCTGGCGAAGCTACGGCGGGCTGCGGTGATGGTGGTGCCGCTGAGGTTGGGGCCATACTGAAGGCGATCGGTGGGGCACGCTGAACGCGTCGTGCCGCCTTCTTTTCCTCGGTACGTCGTCTTACGCACTCCTGGATTTCTTCCGGCGAAGATAGGCTGCGTTTAGCGTCAGCTGAGGGTTCCAATCCCTGCGTGGGAGCCGGTGTTATGGCCGTAGGGGTGCTAAAACCCTGCGGTGGTGTCCTGGCCAAGGAGTTTCTTGGCATGAATGTGCACTCCTGGCTCATTTCCTGGAGCGTCTCCAAAGCCATGCGGTGCTCTTCCATTTGGGCCTCAATGAGGCCCCTGTCTACGACGAACTCCTCGGGTTCGTCCATGGGTCGTCCGGTATTTACAGTGTGTAATAAAATAAACAGACAAAAGTTTACAGTCCTAAGATATCCTCAGAGTTCGTGTATTGAATTTTTTAAAATGTAAAAAAAAGAAAAAGGTCACTGCGGGTTATTGACCACAAACACCACAGGACCACAAACACAAACACAGCAATAAAATAAAAAAATAAAAAAATAACCATAAACAAAGATAAAGATAAAAGTACTCACCAATATGGTGTTGCCACGATAATAAAGAGCATGAAATTAAATAAAATTAAAAATACAGCGAGCCTTAAGTGGGCACACCACACTACGTGTCACTGTCACCACACACTACACAAATGTCACTGTCACAAAACGTCACTGTCGCACAAATGTCAAAAACGTCACTGTCGCACAAACTGCTGCCAACTTCACTTCGGCTCAACGCCTGGGCGGAGCCAAAAGTGTGCGAGCTACACGCGAATCAAGATGGCCGCGGGCTCTTACGGAGTTTCACCCAAGAAGAAACAGGAGGGACCGATATTTTCCACTGGCCAATCACAATAA
Source organism: Nycteola revayana (assembly GCA_947037095.2). NCBI lineage: Eukaryota > Metazoa > Arthropoda > Insecta > Lepidoptera > Nolidae > Nycteola > Nycteola revayana. Next base: position 20,992,490 of record OX344851.2, on the reverse strand, counting down.
TTCGCAACTAAATCACGCGCGCGGAGCAGACACGTCCGTCCACGACGAGAGCTAGCGACGAAGTCTAGCTAGCTAAGCGAAGTAGATAGGGACAGTGGGAATCTCGTTAATCCATTCATGCGCGTCACTAATTAGATGACGAGGCATTTGGCTATGTTGTTTTTGCCGATCATATGCATCCGTCCATTAGTGACTACAAACATAATCATCATGGATTAAACGAGGGGAGAGGAACCCAACCCTTCCTCCCCCCACTCAGCAATATTGCGTCGTGGAAGGTCTTGGGGTGGGGGGATCAGATGGGATGATCAGGGAGCGGACTCACGGGAAGCGAGCTTGGGAGACCCCCCCGGGGCCCGACGGCGGCCCGGCTCGCAGGATAAACCCGACCAGCCAGTCACACCGCCCAGCCGACCACAGAAGTGATCTGGTTGAACCGAGTCCAGTTAGTGTGCGACCCACGCAAGACCAGACTCGGTAAGAGTGACAAATTGTCTTCCGTAAGCCCGCATAGCCCTTTCAACTCCTTATAGGAGTGATGGCTCCAAACACCGCGCCAAGATAGGGTGCAAGAAGTGGAGTGGATTTTCTCCTTCGGCAGTCCCAGCAAATTGGCGACCTTCTCAACTAACTCCACGTGAGATCCGTATTTCCTACTTTTCTCACGATGAAGCTCGTCGAGAGGCCGCTGCGCCGAGACCACTTGGGCATCCACTATCACCCCCACACCGTCTCTTGAGGCCACGATGTCGGGCTTACGTAAGCCGACAGAGGTTTTGATCTTCGGCTCATGCTCCACATGCCAACCTTGTTCGACCATCATCGAGCCGATCACCCTAACTACACAGTCGTGGCGATGGATCCGGCCGCCGTGTGTTCTGTGACACGCTTGGATGGTGTGAGCCGTCGTCTCCCTGACCGTGCAACCTGCACGACAGTTCAACTCCGACTCCCTTACACCATGCCGACGCCCCCGTGTATTGCGTACTCGCGACGGAAGGGCGTTAATGTGCGTGTGCACGAACTGCACGAAGTCCCGGCCGGTTATTTCGCCACTCCTCGCCCGCATCCACTTCGTGGAAGCGGGAACCCGTGGACAGTCACGCAATTCGAAACCGTCCACGGAGGCGTGCAGACCTTCACGCCAGTAGGCACTGGTGGATCGCTCTCCAGTCCTTGGGTTGGTTGCGGAGAATTTTTGGAGTTGTTTGTCGGCCCATTGCAACTTCCTTTGGATCCTTTCGGATCTGGCGGCGGCTCTTGCCACTGACCATCGCGCAGATTCCAAGCGCCCGAATCTCGTTTTAATGAGATCCGGCACGCAGGTCCTGAGCGACGGGATCGCTAAGCCACCGTCCCTGGTCGTTGCATGGAAATACCCGACAGGTACATCTCCAGGAAGCCGAAGCCATTGCCTAACTGCACTCCGGATCTGGACGTCGAGCATTCGCAACCTATCATCCGTGATGTTCCCCAGGACAAGTCCATGGAGAAACCTCGGAATCAGGTGTCCCCTTATGATTTCCAGCCGCTGCTGCGGCTTAAGGGGGGCCCTTGTGATGTTGTTCAGGGCCTGCTTGATGTTATGCTCTAACGTCACGCATCCAGTGGCCTTAAAGTCCACACCTAGATACCGCCATCGTTCCACGCAAGATACCTGCCTTAGCCATCTCCTTCCGCACTTAAAAGTACGGTCGGTGAGGTAATGCAGTTTCTTGCGCTTCCCATCCGGCAGCATCGACAAGACGGCGCTCTTCGCATGGCTGACGTGGAGACCCATTAATGACCCGATGCGCACAACGCTGTCGATGGACGACTGGAGCCCCACCCGTGATCCTGCAAGCAGGACAAGGTCATCAGCATAGGCCAGAGCCGAGACACGCTCAGTCTCCAACCTATAGCCGACTTCCTTCGGGAGGTTTGCCAGCACTAAGTCCATCGCCATGTTGAACAGCACCGGAGATAATGGGTCCCCTTGGCGTACTCCCTGACCGATCTTCACAGGAAGGCTGTGGGCTCCATCCACGGTCAAGACAGTCTCGGCCGCTTCATAGAGCCCAGCAACATAGCTGCAGAATGCCTCTGGCAGCCCCCGCAGCCTCAGCAGTTCGATTAGTGCCTTGTGAGACACCGTATCGAACGCCTTGGCAAAATCGAGGACTGCAATGTGGCACTCCCTCAGCTTCTTCCTGCAATCCCCGAGCACGCAATCCAGCACCGCGGAATTCTCCAGGGTGCCGTCAGCGCAGATAAATCCGCGCTGTCGTGCATCGGGTTGGCAGCTGCTCATCAATCTTCGCGCCAGGACCGAGTGCATGTGCCTGAGGGGCACCGACGCGATCGAAATCGGCCGATACTCCCCCGGCCCACTCGGGTCCTCACACTTGGGCACGAAAATTGTCTTACAGCGCCGCAGATCGACAGGAACCTCTCCAACGGCCATCCATGCGTTGAAGATTTCCGCCTGAGTCTCAGCAGGAACCGTGTTCCAGTCCCCTGGGCGTATGCCGTCGGGGCCTGGCGCGGACTTTCCATCCACTCGGGCCGCCCTCACCTCTGTCGGGGTAAAGGGCGACCACAGCTGCGAGACGTCCCAGTTGCCTCCAGAAAGCTCTTCGCGTTTTAAGGCGCGAATCGCCTCCGGTGTGGGCCCCGGAGAGTTAGACACCTCCTCCATCACCGGTCGCCAAAAGGCTTCCAGCTCAGAAAGGGAGTGCTTCACCCCCCGGCACTGGCCGTCTATGACTTCGGCAGCTGCTCGAGTCGGGCACTTCCGCATGAGTTCCTGCACCCTCGCGTACTCTCTTCTTCGCCGCTGTCGGCTGGACAGGGCAGGTGCAGTGTCGACATTGACAACTGTCATAACACGGCGACTGCGACCTTTCCCCCTCCCTCCCTTCGTGCTCCGCTCCAGTCTCGCCCTGGCTCTGTTCAACAGGTCCAGGACGATTCCTTCGCAGTTTGGCACTCCGGTCGGTACAGGAGGAGTAGACGCAGCTACTTCCCCGATAGGCGCACTTACGGATTCAGACTGGGGCCCCCCCGTTGGCAGCTCCAGTGCGCAGCATTCCACACTAACCTCAACCAAGCGCTCCGTATCTGTCTGGGGGCGTGGCTGCTCCGCCCCCTGGGTCACGGAACTCTCCACCACTTCTGCGAGGTACCCACTCACCCGCTCTTTGTGGGAGTTCCGTCTTCTCAGACCCTTAATGCCCTCAATCGTTCTTCCCAAATTGGGGAGGGCTTCCAAAATTGCTTGGTTGAGGAAGCTGTGTCCTGCTCGCACCAGACGCGCCTCCGTCCGGGCCACCAGCTCCTTCTCCTCCGCGCGCCACCGGGGTTTCGCTCCCGTTGGCGCAGCCTCCGTGTTGGCTCTTTCCTTATGGGCGGCACGCTTGTGCACACCCAATCCAATCTTGGTCCTAAAGGACCGCCCACAGTCCGGACAGGGCCAATCGACCGCAACCGTTTCCGGCTGGGAAGTGGACCCGCTGGCCGAGTCGGGGTTTACCGCTTCCGGCCGCTCATCCTGCGGGAGGCGACCAGCAGCGTTATTCTCTCTATTGTTACATAAATTACGTTTTTTAGCGATTTTATGCCCCTTGTAGGCAGGGTGCTAACCTACCTACGGGTTCGCCCACGGCTCTCGCGAAGTTCTCACCGAAGTGGCCGCTAGACTTGGGGTACCTTTTCAGATCCCCCCATCAGAACTGCTCGGGCCCGTTAGCTCCGAACCTGCATGGTCACACCAAGATGTTCAGGTGTTCCGCGACCTTGTATGTGTACCAAGGGACCATTGCTTCGTTCACCCACGGACCACGTATCCAATCTTCCTTTTCCAGGTCGACAGACCGGCGGTCAAAGCGGGTTCACCGGGACGCGGTGCGGCTTTTGAAATCAAGGGTGCGCTCTGAAAGCCGTCTGCAACTCCCTGTCCGCACTAAACAGGAGAGTCTTTTTAGCCGAGCGCCGCCCCCTCCCCCCTCGTTAGCTCTGTCAGCGGCGCCACGTGAAGGCCGAGGGTAGGAGTTGGACCGGGTGGCAGGTGTTAGTGACCTCCCGGTCCCATTGCCATATGCGGGAAGCAAAAACCACCGGGGAGTAGGCGCTCCTGAGCAGCTGCTATCCCACATACTGGAGCAACTTGCCTCTGTCGATACCGTTAGGTAGGTGGGATGTATCTTGCGCGTCCGGCCAGAGCCTCAAGGTCCCTTCGACGAGAGTCATAGTTACTCCCGCCGTTTACCCGCGCTTGCTTGAATTTCTTCACGTTGACATTCAGAGCACTGGGCAGAAATCACATTGCGTCAACACCCGCGAGGGCCATCGCAATGCTTTGTTTTAATTAGACAGTCGGATTCCCCTTGTCCGTGCCAGTTCTGAGCTGACCGTTGAACGGCGGTCGTACAGAACCGCGCCGATCGCGCACGAGACGAAACCGACACGGCCTTACGGCTAGGAAGATCCGCGGAAGGCCGGAACGCGGGTCCGGATTCCGCCCTGACGCCCCGAGAGACGCCAGAGCATCGACCAGGCCCGGCACCGGCCGCATCCGCTTCCCGTCCAAACCCGACACGCCCCGGTCCTCAGAGCCAATCCTTATTCCGAAGTTACGGATCCAATTTGCCGACTTCCCTTACCTACATTATTCTATCGACTAGAGGCTCTTCACCTTGGAGACCTGCTGCGGATATGGGTACGAACCGGCGCGACATCTCCACGTACATCCCTCACCTGAATTTTCAAGGTCCGCAGAGAGTATCCGGACACCGCCGCAAATGCGGTGCTCTTCGCGTTCCGAACCATATCTCCCTTCTATAGGATTCCATGGAACTCGAACGCTCAGGCAGAAAAGAAAACTCTTCCCGGACCTCTCGGCGGCGTCTTCAGGCCACTTTGGGTTACCCCGTCGAACACTCGCTGTAAAAACGAGGGAACGATTATTGAAACGGTTCCGCTGCCGGGTTCCGGAATAGGAACCGGATTCCCTTTCGCTCAAAGGGCGTTATTTATCTAGATTAATAGAAAAAACACGCCACATCGACATAAGATTTCTCCTTGAGCTTAGGATCGACTGACTCGCGAGCAACTACTGTTCACGCGAAACCCTTCTCCACGTCAGTCCTCCAGGGCCTCGCTGGAGTATTTGCTACTACCACCAAGATCTGCACCGACGGAGGCTCCAGGCGGGCTCACGCCCAGACCCTTCTGCGCACTCCGCCGCGCACGTCCTACTCGTTACGGCTTAATGACGTCGCCGAAACGACGTCGCACATGCCCGTAACGGTAGTGTATAGGCAAAACGCTTCAGCGCCATCCATTTTCAGGGCTGGTTGCTTCGGCAGGTGAGTCGTTGCACACTCCTTAGCGGATTCCGACTTCCATGGCCACCGTCCTGCTGTCATGAGCGACCAACGCCTTTCATGGTGTCCCATGAGCGTTTTTTAGGCGCCTTAACACTACGTTTGGTTCATCCCACAGCGCCAGTTCTGCTTACCAAAATTGGCCCACTTGGCACCGTCATCAGATCTCCGGCTTCATCGTTCGAGTAAGCCGGAGTACTCACCCATTTAAAGTTTGAGAATAGGTTGAGGTCGTTTCGGCCCCAATGCCTCTAATCATTCGCTTTACCGGATGAGACTGTTCAAATCGACGCCAGCTATCCTGAGGGAAACTTCGGACGGAACCAGCTACTAGATGGTTCGATTAGTCTTTCGCCCCTATACCCAGTTCCGACGATCGATTTGCACGTCAGAATCGCTACGGTCCTCCATCAGGGTTTCCCCTGACTTCGACCTGACCAGGCATAGTTCACCATCTTTCGGGTCCCAGCATTTATGCTCAGAGCGCGCCTGCATTCACAGATTGGAAACGAGACGCCTCGGGAGTGCGAGAGGCCGACCTAGATCGACGCTCCATCCTCCCTGAGCGCGCGGCGAGCGCGCGCCTTCACTTTCGTTGCGCCTTTCAGTTTTATTGTCTCAATGACTCGCATACATGCTAGACTCCTTGGTCCGTGTTTCAAGACGGGTCCTGCGAGTGCCCGAAACTGAATCATCGCAGACAGAGACGCGCATCGTCCGATACAACACGGCGGCGACAACAGACGCGCCGCACCTACGTCCGCACTGAGGCGTAGACATTGGATACGACGTTGACTTGCGTCGGGCCGGACGCGTCAAAGACGCGTGCGCGATTCGTCAACACTACCGTCCGACGGCCGGTTGGCAACCGTCACGGTCCCCCGACCTAAGTCGAGGGGCTCCCGGACGGCGCTTAGACCGACATCGAACGGGTCGCGATGTATTTACTAAGAGAGAAGTGCACGCCGTCAACGGACGTCGACGGACGCGACCCGTGCCTGCCGATCGAAACCGACGACATCGAGGCGCGCGTCCGTACGCCGCTGAATGACGATGAATCTCTCCGTTCGTTCATTCGAGTTTCGCAGGTTTACCCCTGAACGGTTTCACGTACTCTTTAACTCTCTCTTCAAAGTTCTTTTCAACTTTCCCTCACGGTACTTGTTCGCTATCGGTCTCGCGGTAATATTTAGCCTTAGATGGAGTTTACCACCCACTTAGGGCTGCACTCTCAAGCAACCCGACTCTAAGGAGAGTCCCTCTCGCCGCGCTCCTCCGTCGCTACGGGCCTGGCACCCTCTACGGGAAAACGGCCCCGTTCAAGACGAACTTGGACAGGAGTGAACGCGACGAGAAAGCGGAACCTCCCGAACACCACATCTCCCGTCGCCTAAAAAGCGACGGGATTCAGTGCTGGGCTTCATTCCTGTTCGCTCGCCGCTACTAAGGAAATCCTGGTTAGTTTCTTTTCCTCCGCTTACTAATATGCTTAAATTCGGCGGGTGATCCTCCCTGATCTGAGGCCAACGATAAAAATTCGAGGCAGACACGATATCCGTCAGCGTTGTCGACGACGCGATCGTGCGCGTGTGCGTGCTTACAGCACGCCCACAACACAACGACAACGGCGTCGACGCGCTCTTCGGACGTCGAGTCCGCCTACTTATTTAGTTACGTATATATAATCATGTCTCTTTTACATGTGTGGCACACAAAGTGTGAGATCGCTTTCGTCGCACGTACAACATACCTCAAAATCGAAGAGTCGCACGACACGAGATCGCGCACACATCAATGCACACACAAGCAATATGCGTTAACACATTGAAGACAATCATAATATATACATGTTTTTGTCATATTTAAACGGACTGACGGTCGTGCGTGTGAACACACGATCGCAGAGCCGTCATATGCGTTCGCACGCAATGTGGCATTTGTATTTTATACAGCCGGCCCTCAGACAGGAGTGGTCCTGGATGTGTCTCCACGGACCGCAATGTGCGTTCGAAATGTCGATGTTCAAATGTGTCCTGCAGTTCACACTATGACGCGCAGTTAACTGCGTTCTTCATCGACCCGCGAGCCAAGTGATCCACCGTCCAGGGTAATAGTTTTATCTCGTTAAAGATAAACACCATCACCTCAGTGTATGGTTTAAATGTTACAATAAAATATGTGTTAAATTGTTTTGTTGGGGGGGTTTCACGCTACAGAGCCCGCCCCACCGCGCGCGCACACGACTCGCGTCGTCGCTGCGTGTCACACACAGCAATGAACGCATATAGTCATTGTACGACATGGAGGGGCTCAAGCGTACGCGACTCGATCGAATGTCTCGTTTGGTGTCCAATAGTATATTGCAACTATGTACAACCACACGATGACAATCAATGCGGGAAGCGTGTTAAAACGTTCGATTGACGAACGCGTCGTAGACGCACATCATAACGGCTCGAGCGCTCGGGATCGCGGAATTGTGTGATCCTTCTAGGCGTACGGGCCGACGTGCGCAACGACGCGACGCGGTATCGTACACGCTCGTGTATCACCACATATAGCGTGCACAGACACCTTTTTCGATATTCGATTACGATGTACGATACGCGCGGTGTGTGTACGTACGCGTCGTGTGCTCACACACACAACACGACAAAACACGCACGCGCGCGCGCGCACAAACATAACACAATTGTTTGGATGATTTATTATCGTATACTGGTCACGCGGAGTGGCCGGTAACACGTTAATGATCCTTCCGCAGGTTCCCCTACGGAAACCTTGTTACGACTTTTACTTCCTCTAAATGATCAAGTTTGGTCAACTTCCCAGCAACGCCGACGGCCGTGAAGCCACCGCGTGTCGGTCCGAAGACCTCACTAAATCATTCAATCGGTAGTAGCGACGGGCGGTGTGTACAAAGGGCAGGGACGTAATCAACGCGAGCTTATGACTCGCGCTTACTAGGAATTCCTCGTTTATGGGGGATAATTGCAAACCCCAATCCCCAGCACGAAGGAGTTTCAGCGGGTTGCCCGGACCTCTAGGTCAGGGAGAACATGCTGATTCCTTCAGTGTAGCGCGCGTGCGGCCCAGGACATCTAAGGGCATCACAGACCTGTTATTGCTCAATCTCGTGCGGCTCGAAGCCGCCGGTCCCTCTAAGAAGAATTTTAATACGTCGCCAGTGAGTTGCGTGACAGAGCCACGCACACCTAAATGACGACGCCTATTTAGCAGGCTAGAGTCTCGTTCGTTACCGGAATTAACCAGACAAATCGCTCCACCAACTAAGAACGGCCATGCACCACCACCCACCGAATCAAGAAAGAGCTGTTAATCTGTCAATCCTTCCGGTGTCCGGGCCTGGTGAGATTTCCCGTGTTGAGTCAAATTAAGCCGCAGGCTCCACTCCTGGTGGTGCCCTTCCGTCAATTCCTTTAAGTTTCAGCTTTGCAACCATACTCCCCCCGGAGTCCAAAATCTTTGGTTTCCCGGAAGCTGCCCGCCGAGCCATTGTAGTAACGTCGGCGGATCGCTAGATGACATATTTACGGTTAGAACTAGGGCGGTATCTAATCGCCTTCGAACCTCTAACTTTCGTTCTTGATTGATGAAAACACCTTTGGCAAATGCTTTCGCTGATGTTCGTCTTGCGACGATCCAAGAATTTCACCTCTAACGTCGCAATACGAATGCCCCCAGTTATCCCTATTAATCATTACCTCGGAGTTCTGAAAACCAACAAAATAGAACCGAGATCATATTCTATTATTCCATGCACGAAATATTCAAGCAGCATTTTGAGCCCGCTTTGAGCACTCTAATTTGTTCAAAGTAAAATTGTCGGCCCACCTCGACACTCACTGAAGAGCACCGCGATAGGATTTTGATATTGAACCGGCGTATTACCGCCGGCTCACCGACGATATGCTCCGCAAACGTGTCAGTATCACCGCGGATGCGGTGCACCGACAGCGCGGCGCACAAATGCAACTACGAGCTTTTTAACCGCAACAATTTTAGTATACGCTATTGGAGCTGGAATTACCGCGGCTGCTGGCACCAGACTTGCCCTCCAATTGTTCCTCGTTAAAATATTTAAAGTGTACTCATTCCGATTACGAGGCCTCGTAAGAGTCCCGTATCGTTATTTTTCGTCACTACCTCCCCGTGCCGGGAGTGGGTAATTTGCGCGCCTGCTGCCTTCCTTGGATGTGGTAGCCGTTTCTCAGGCTCCCTCTCCGGAATCGAACCCTGATTCCCCGTTACCCGTGACAACCATGGTAGTCGCAGAAACTACCATCGAAAGTTGATAAGGCAGACATTTGAAAGATGCGTCGCCGGTACTGGACCATGCGATCGGCAAAAGTTATCCAGATTCATCAAAATTAACGACTTCGGACGCAAGGCCCTCCGTCGATTGGTTTTGATCTAATAAAAGCACTCATCCCATCACTGGTCAGAGTTCTGATTGCATGTATTAGCTCTAGAATTACCACAGTTATCCAAGTAACTGAGTAAGATCTAAGGAACCAAAACTGATATATTGAGCCATTCGCGGTATCGCCTTAATACGGCTTGCACTGAGACATGCATGGCTTAATCTTTGAGACAAGCATATAACTACTGGCAGGATCAACCAGGGAGCTTCGTAAATGATATAAAATATCACAGTCCCGCGTGCAGACGATACGAATAACGTCGTACACTAACGGGCGAGCTCTGTATTAGAGAGATTTTCTATTCACATTCAACGCAACGTTAAGCTCTTACACATAACGCGCGCTACGAATGAAATAATTTTAGGGCGTTGAAGCACGTGTCGTGTGATCTGCACCACACGACATAGCCAAACCCCTTAATTGAACGTTCATACCGAGACGTGTTCACAGATTATATATATTATTGTTTAACACATAAACGTAATCACATACACGATTCCGCCCGGTGTCTATAGAGCGCCTCACGCAAATTTTATTTTTGCAATATACCAACGACACGGTTACCGCACGACAGACTCCAAGTAACGCTTCCGAACGCCTTTTGAGTCGTCGCACGCCGATCGTTGTGTAATTTTTAATAGCAACCGTTCATGTTATTAACTGAAACGCACATAGTACGATCAGTCGGTACGCACAGTACAACAACAACAACTCTTCATCAATCTTTCAACATGTGAACAAAATGTTGTGGTATTACAAGTTGTGGAGAGTTATTCCGTTGTGTTCTTGAGATTAATATTGTTGGAGCCGTAATACTCTGCGCCGCGATTATAAAAATTGAAGCACAAAAACACCACACCAACAACATGTAACAACACAATGGAACACCAACCACACACAACAACTTATAATATCACATCACTTTGCCAGACACGCTGAGACGACCGGAGTTGACTACTGAGGCATGCGCGCTGCGCGCGCTCCGTTCGCCGTCGGCCGTCTCGCCTGACAATAATGTTGAAAACGATATATGCGGCACAGCGCGTGTTGCACTCGTTCGTGTCAAATAGTGGTTTCGGTGTATTGTGATGATGTTTGTTGATATGTCGGTGTCTGTGGGGTGGTGAAATATGTGGGATCTTGCAAAGTTCATCCCCTATAGGGGGTGAAAGGGGGGTGAAAGGTCAATGAATTTTTTATAGTTTTAATAATGTATGTAGGTGGTATTAAATTTTTTCAAAATGCCTGGGGGTGAGGGGCCCTATTGGGTAGTGGGGGGAAGGGGGGAGGGGGGTGGGGGGTTGTGTGACTGAAAGCGGCCGGCGGTAGGGGTGGGGGCAGAACTAAAATTGATAGACGCGAGTAGGGCGGGAAGGGGGGAGGGGGGGGAGGGGGCGGAGGGGGGGGTAGTTTTGGTTGGGGTGTCTTTTTTTTTTTTCATTTCGCATTCACTTATTGGATCGACACACGACACACCAGCTAGCTACACAGAGTTCGTTTTAGGAGGTTTTAGGTTTAG